>CM040428.1:137849008-137895752 GCA_022702705.1 Papilionanthe hookeriana x Papilionanthe teres
GGTTTAGTAGGTGTAGGGTCCCGGGGGTCAAAAATTGAAAATTTGGGAAATTGAAGATTGGGTGATTGTAAGTGGAATGAAATTATTTTGGTTGAGCCATGAAGCCATATCAAGCCCACATGAACCATGAAGGGACTCATTTGAGGCATCCACTATGTTGTTCCTAACCTCTTACGCAAGGGCTTGGGGTTAAGGACCATCCTTGTGAATCACCTTTATGAGTCGGGAGGTCAAGTTAGGTATGGGTGTGCTTCTAGGATGTGTGTGAAAGTGTGGTGTATAGGTTTAGTGTGTGTGTAAGTCGGCCCTTCACCGCACTGTGCCACCTGCAGTAGGCTCTAAGGCCAAAGAGTCCTATAGGAACTCATCCTTTAAACTTCCACATTTGATTTCAACCCTCTAGGTGATTAGGGGTCTATAGTCAAGTTTGTGGAGTTTGCGGGGAGTTTAGAAGTGGTTTGAATTTCTAAAAGGCGGGTCCCAATTCTAGTCCTCTAAGATAGTCAAAGGAAAAGCCTAAGGCTAGATCCTAAGCACTAAAAAGAAGAAAAGGAAGACCTCATCAAAAATGAGGTCAACAAATGGACCCTCAATAGGTGTGGTGAGCCGACGGAGCACACCGCGCGATCGGTGTTGACCGAAGCGATCAACGAAACCAACACAGATGTCCAAGTGACGAACTTAGGACGAAGTAGAAGAGTTTCTGCTGGGGAGTGTCAAGTATATCTCTGGAACCGGAGATTCTTGAACTCTCGCTGGGGAAAGGAAAAGGCGGTGAATCCCAAATCACATGATCTGGGGGAATTTCGATTTAGATTTTATTTTGTTTCAATTTAAGCTTTGATGTGTGAGTTTAAATTTTAGTTTGGAGTTTCAATTTAGATTGAAGTTTTGTCAAAATTAATTTGAAGGATTTGATTTGAAATGAAAATTGGAAGTCTGAGGTTTTAGATGTAACATCTTCAACCTCGAAAGAAAATTGAATTGATTAGATTGAATCGTTGCAATGAGAAGATATCTCAGAGCAAAGTGGTGTTGGATATAAAATCCTCAACCTCAAGAGTTTGATTTTGATGTGATGTATTTCATTGCGATAGGGCAAAGATCCTAAAGCAATGCAGTCTCGGATGTAAAATCCTCGACCCAAAGGTTGAATTTTGATGTATGGAAAAGATCCTAAAGCAATGCAGTCTCGGATGTAAAATCCTCGACCCAAAGGTTGAATTTTGATGTATTTCAGTGCAATAGGAAGAGAATCCTAAAGCAGTGCAGTCTTGGATGTAAAATCCTCGACTCAAAAGTTTGAATTTTGATGTATTTCAGTGCAATAGGAAGAGAATCCTAAAGCGGTGCAAGTCTTGGATGTAAAATCCTCGACCCAAAAGTTTGAATTTTGATGTATTTCAGGTGCAATAGGAAGAGAATCCTAAAGCGATGCAGTCTTGGATGTAAAATCCTCGACCCAAAAGTTTTGAATTTTGATGTATTTCAGTGTAATAGGAAGAGAATCCTAAAGCAGTGCAGTCTTGGATGTAAAATCCTCGACCCAAAAGTTTGAATTTTGATGTATTTCGAAGTGCGATAGGAAGAGAATCCTAAAGCAATGCGGTCTTGGATGTAAAATCCTCGACCCAAAAGTTTTGAATTTTGATGTATTTCAGAGGCAATAGGAAGAGAATCCTAAAGCAGTGCAGTCTTGGATGTAAAATCCTCGACCCAAAAGGTTTGAATTTTGGTTTATTTCAGTGCAATAGGAAGAAAATCCTAAAGCAGTGCAGTCTTGGACGTAAAATCCTCGACCCAAAAGTTTTGAATTTTGATGTATTTCAAGTGCAATAGGAAGAGAATCCTAAAGCAGTGCAGTCTTGGATGTAAAATCCTCGACCCAAAAGGTTTGAATTTGATGTATTTCAGTGCAATAGGAAAGAATCCTAAAGCAGTGCAGTCTTGGATGTAAAATCCTCGACCCAAAAGAGTTTGATTTTGATGTATTTCAGTGCAATAGGAAAAGAATCCTAAAGCAGTGCAGTCTTGGATGTAAAATCCTCGACCCAAAAGAGTTTGATTTGATGTATTTCAGTGCAATAGGAAAAGAATCCTAAAGCAGTGCAGTCTTGGATGTAAAATCCTCGACCCAAAAGTTTGAATTTTGATGTATTTCGGTGTGATAGGAAGAGAATCCTAAAGCAAGTGCAGTCTTGGATGTAAAATCCTCGACCCAAAAGTTTTGAATTTTGATGTGAGATCTAGAAGATCGGATTTGAGATTTGATAGAGATTGAATTTGAATTTGATTGAGACTTGAAGCCTGGAAAGATTGAATTCGGAAATTTGGAAATTTGGAAGGATGAGTTTGAACTCGATTGAAATTCGATTTAAGATTTGATTTGAAATTTGGAAGATCAAGTTTGAAACTTGATCGAGATTGGATTTGGATTTTGATTGAGAATTTGATTTGAGATTTGGGAAGATCAAATTTGAAATTTGATCGAGAGTGGATTTGGAATTTGATTGAGAATTTGATTTTGAAGTTTGGAAGGATGGAATTTGATTTTGAAGTTTGAAAAGATTGAAATTTGATTCGGAATTTGGAAAGATTGAATTTGAGATTTGTGTTGATTTCGTTTATCTTTTAATGGTTCAAATTTTATTTTGTTGTTTATTTAATGTTCATGTGAACTTGGTGTTTGTCATTTTTCAGATTTTTTTTTTTTAGAGAGTTTTCTTTTATTCTCTTTTTTTTCTTTTCTGTTCTTTGTTCGAAGTTCATTTAACTTTAATGGCGTTTCCCAATCAATTTGCACAAAAGAGGTGAAGGCCAAAAACGTGACATGGTCACTTTCATTCCAATCATGTTGAAAATACGTCGTACAACTCGATCCGGAATATATTTCATACAATCCATGTAGACTCAAAACGGATCGTGTATGATCTTTGTTGATCCATCAAAAGAATCATCTCGTCAAAAATCCATGTCCGAATATTGAGGTACATGGTCAATAACATCACCTTCCAAGCCATCCTTGGCAAGGATGCCGACTGGATGTACATTGGAGGTGTGATATTTCCTATGTAACTCACGGCTCGTAAGGCCGGAGGTTCTCTAGCTCCGGATCCGGTTGGAAATGGTAAGGTATTTCGTTGTCGTCCATCCTCCCGAAAGTAACCGAGATTCGCTCCACTCGGCACTCCCGGTATGCAATGCTTTGCGATATCTCGCTCCGTTACCTTGCAGCATCATGACGGAACCCACCGGTAAAGGTATCTTTACCGGCCCTCGGAACTCACCCGGGCTCTGCTATCCGGAGGTCGGATCCGAACATGATGTTGCACTCATTCAAGAAAGAGACCGTGCGAAGTGTCCGACGAAGTCGTGGTGATCAATATGTGGGGGTATGCGGTCACCCCGTTTGTAGATGTTGATAATGCAGCTATTGGGTATGCAATCCGTCGGCAGTACCCTCCATGTTATCAATCTTTTTACCATTCTCTTGATAACTAATGGCATCGGATCTACTCGCCCATGACGAAGTATTCCCGGTGGGTTTCCTTTCTGTCTTCAACGAAAGTTGTAGCAACATCCGCATTGTATTGTGATTCTTCCTTTCCCCGGCATCCATCTCCGGGGTTCCGAGTATGTGTTTTCCCTCGGGCGGCTGCTCGGCCCATTCTTTTCGGATCCCGGATACGATCCACGATTTGTTGTTGTTCATACTCCGAGAATACGTCGGTGTGTAGCTCGAGGCCTTCTAGTATGTTGATTCTTCTTCCTTTAATTCTCTCGAAGTATTCGAAAGTTTTCTTTTCAACATTCCGCATCCTCTCCAGCTCGTATTCCGGAATGATCCGCGGATGGCGAGGCCTTGTGACATATTGTGGGATATATGGTTCAATCCCTTCACGTTCCCCCGCATACCTCGGCTCCTCGTGGATGATGTCCGTCGGGACATCCCCCGGGTTGCTTCTGCAACAAGGTCATGCACTGCCGGTGGTTCTATCCGGTGGCGTGGTAGCCTTCTTTCTTCGATCTTCCGGAGATTTCCCCGGTTCTTCTCGTTATTCTAGGAGCCGGCCTCCTTTCTTCGAGTTCCCGGTGAACCGGTGTCCTTGAAATGTGAGTGCCGGCATTAGCAATGTCTCGTCGCGCCGGTCCGCAGCCTAGTTTTGTTAACATTTTACGGATGCGGCGATTCTTATTTCTTCGTTGTGTGGCCGCGAGAGTAGCTCTCCGAACTTCTTGAATCTCCGCGGGCGCGGCGCCGACAAGCCTCGCCCTCCGCCGTAGCGACTACGGACTTCATTTTCTTGTCTTCTTCGGTGTTTGCTTTTCTTTTCTTGTTGTTGGATTGGTGGCTTGGGCCACCCACTTTCATCATCGTCCGTCCGGGCAGTTCTTCTCGGTCAATCGGGACCCGGCCACTTTCCTCGTATCGTAGGCTCGCCGGTGCGAAATCGAGTCAATCTCGATTATCGCTCCATCTTTCACCCTCTTTCATCGAGTGCAAGGCTTACGCCATTCTTAAAGTTCAAGACCAACCGCCCGTTCGACATTTCCTCGCGAAAAGACAAGGAAAAGGATCGAGGGTCGTACTTAAGAACAAGAACATTAAGAAAATGTTTATTAAAGATACATCTTTTATTATTCTTATATTTTGAAATTTAACAGGAGTGAAGTAGGATAAGATCAGAAAAGGGACTTTGATTTGAAAAAGGAAACAAGGAAAACTTAATTATCATGATTTTATTTATCTTAGCACATTTTATTATTTTTGAGTTCGGACCCAATCATAAGTAATTACTTTCACCCGTGTTTCTTAGGGATGAAGAATTCATTCCTTCGAAACATCGAGTAGCGTAATATTTTTTCAAGTATCGTCCGTTGATTGGAAGCATATGTCGTTCTCCCTGGCAATTCACTAGCCGGTAGGAACCTCCTGAGTATACTGCTTCAACCACAAACGGTCCTTCCCAAGTGGGTTCAAATTTTCCTCCTATCTTGCGGTGTGCAAGAATAGGTCTCTTGAGAACGAGAACTAAGTCACCAACTTTGAAGGTTCTTGGGCGGACTAGTTTGTCATGGGCTTGAACCATCTTAGCTTGGTATAGTTCTAAATTCCGTTGTGCTCGCAAGTCTTTTCCCTTCCAAGCTTTCTAATTCTTCGAGTCGTAATCCGGCGTTTTCTTCCGTCGTGATCTTATTTGCAATTGCAATTCGAGTGAAGGAAGCCGAACCTCTAAAGGTAACACTCGCCTCGGACCCATACACCGGAGCGTAAGGTGTAGCTTCGAGTAGGGGTTCGAAGGTTGTCCGGTAGGCCCATAAGGCTTCTAACAATTTCTCGTGCCAATTTCTCTTATTATCGTCCAAGGTTTTCTTTAAGATTTGAACGAGAGTTTTATTAAAAGCCTCGGCCGAGGCCGTTTGCTCTTGGGTAGTAAATTGTCGAGTATCGCCGGCCGATTCCGTGTCTCCCGACAAAATTGTTGATTTGTGTGCTTCGAATGTCGACCCATTATCCGAGATGATCCTGCGCGGCACTCCGAAACGGTAGACAACTTGGTTCTTGAAAACCGTACAGCACGTGGTGTGCTTTCACTTCTCTAAGTGGAACTGCTTCGCCCACTGGAAAAGTAATCCGTAGCTGCAAGAATGAAACGATGTCCTTTCAAAGATGGTGGTTCTATCGGACCCACTATATCCGTGCCCCAACATTCAAATGGCCACGACGCAATTGTCGGGTGTAGCACATTTGGAGGTTGATGTAGAACCACTCCGTGCACTTGGCATCGGTGACAGCTCTTGGCGATTTTCATGCGATCGGTCATCATCGAGGGCCGGTAGTACCCTAGTCTTTTAATTTTCATCTTCATTTTTGGACCCGACCGGTGAGCGCCACGAGTCTCGAATGCACTTCTTTAACAATTTCACGGGCCTCGGACCCGCTTAGGCACCTTAGCCACATTTGATCAAAAGACCTTCCGTACAATGTGTTGTTTATTAATGCGTAGGACGAGTTCTTTTCTTGATCCGATGGGCTAGCGACCTATCCTCCGGTAGCTTTCTCGTTTGCGGTGTAGTCCATCAATAGGCCGTCGCCAATCTTCCGTGTTTTCTCGTCATCGCTGCAACCGATTCTTTTTCTTTTCCGATTTGTGTATCGTGTCTATGTCGAGCCGTGATAGGACTCGACGTCCGTGAACCGACACTTCCACCGATTCATCTTGCAAACAGGCAAATTCTTTTGCGAGACGGGCTAAAGCATCTCGCTAAAGCATTCTCTTTTCTAGGAATTTTGTAGATTGTCACATTTGGAATCCGTTCCAACAACTTGTATGGCATACTCGGAAGTATTGTTCGAGTCTTGGTTTAAAAATCCCGTATTGTCCGACGATCCGTTGAATGATTAACCGTGAATCCCCGTAGATGTTGATGTCTCGTTATCCCCATTTGAATGGTTAATTCCAATCCCGTTATGAGGGCTTCGTATTCCGCTCGTTGTTTGTACACGGTTCGTCAAGTGGTAGGAGTATCTTAACATCCCCCGCTCCGGTGTTATAAAGATTAGCCCGATTCCCGCATTACACGGCACTATCACTTGCGATTCTTCGTCTTTGTGTGCTGAAGATGCTCCGTCGAAATACAATTCCCAACGTCGATCATCGTGGTCTTCTAGGTTCATTATTTGTTCATCCGGCGGATCGTCATCGAGAGGAGATTCGGCCGGCAAAGGGTGTGCCTGCGAGGAAGTCTGCTAAGACTTGTCCCTTTACGGCACGCAGAGGCACGAAAGTTATATCGAATTGCAATAATATCATCGACCATCCGGCAAGTCCGCTGGAAAGTGTTGGACGAGTCATCAAGTATTGCAATGGATTAAACTTCGAAATCAAGTTGACCTTATGAGAAAGCATGTAGTGCCCGAGCTTTTGAGCGGCGAAGATCGTGGCCAAACAATGCTTTTCAATTGCGGGATACCTTACTTCCGTCGGGAGTAAACGACGGCTTAAGTAGTAAAGAGCATTTTCTTTACCCTCATCATCGACACAGGCTAACGAGGCTCCGAGGAGTCGTCTCAGAGCCGCGGTGTAAAGTATCGGCGGTCTACCCGAGACTCGGGGTCGCTAAGACAGGAGGTGTCATTAAATATTGTTTAATGTCTTCGAAGGCCTTCCGGCATTTCTCTTCCCAAATAAATTTGGCGTCCTTTTTAACTAGTGCCGAGAAAGGCCGACACCTACTCGACGAGGTTCGAGATAAAGCGTCGAAGATATGCCAGCTTCCCTTGAAAAGATCGTAATTGTTTTAAGGTTTTGGGAGGCGGCATTTCTAAGATGGCTTTAATCTTCTCCGGTCGATTTCAATTCCACGATGTCGGACAACGAATCCTAAGAATTTCCCGAGGTGACGCCGAAGGCGCATTTTAAGGGATTCATCTTAAGGTTAAATTGTCTTAATCGTTCGAAAACAATTCTCAAATCATACAGGTGGTTTTCCTTTACTTTGCTTTTGATGACGACATCGTCCACGTAGCACTCGACTTGATTGTGGATGAGATCATCAAAAATTCTTGTCATTGCTCTTTGGTAAGTTGCTCCTGCGTTCTTCGATCCGAATGGCATCATCGTGTAGCAAAATACTCCGATCGGCGTTCGAATGCCGTAAGCTTTTCATCTTCTCGGAGCCATTTTTATCCGGTTGTATCCCGAAGATCCATCCATGTATGAGAACATTTCATGTGTCGAAGCAATATCGATCATCAGCTCTGGAATCGGTAGAGGGAATTCATCTTTTGGACATGCCTCGTTTAAATCTCCGAAGTCTACACAAATTCCGATCCGACCATTCTTCTTTCGACCGGCACTACATTAGCTAACTGTGTCGGGTATTGTTCTTCACGGACAAATTTAGCGTCTATTAGCTTTTTAACTTCGGCTATGACTTGTTGTTCGATTTCCGGACGCATTCTTCCGGGACCTCGTCCGACCGGACGAAGTAGGATCCACTCCTAACTTATGGACCGCAACCTCCGGGGCTAATCCTCGGCATTTCATCGTAGTTCCAAGCAAAACGAGTCCTTAAATTCTATTAACAATTTGATTATTTCTTCGGAGTCTTCTTTATTGAGTAAGGAGCTAACAAAGGTAGGTCTAGGCTCTTCGCTAGTACCCAAGTTAACTTCCGTTAACTCATCTATCGTAGATTTGATTTCTTCTTCGAATTCGGTGGAGCGTCTCCAATTTGTAAATCTTCGAGTTTGTCCGTAGTTTCCATGCAGCTTTCATTGGATTTGCAAGTGACAACCAAGCAAAATTCGCATCGTCAACCGACCCTACCGTGCCGAATCCGAGTCCATACTTTGAATCGGGAGGACGGCCGGAGTTATTCCATAACTTTTCAAAATGTTGTGATTGGCCTTTTGTCCATTGTCGAGGTAAGAAACCACGTTGAATTAAATTTTGAACACGTGGAGAGTACCACTCAAAAGGTAATTCCATTAATTTCGATGAAGTGACATCTTCGAATTGTACATTATTTTCGGCTTTGGAGGAAGAAGCACCACGGTAGAATTCGATCGGCTTTGCACCGTCACTACGTACCTCTTCGACCTCCATACCCTCGATCTTATTAGAATGGATCGGAGTTAGGGTCATAGTATGTACGTAGTGGTTAATCTTCTCGTACATTGATTTGTATTCTTCGTTCTTTTCATCTTCGAGGGAGATCTTGTATTGCGGCTTCTTTCGACTTATTGTCGTCGCTTCTTGCTCGATTTCTTTTTCTTCTTCGTAACTATCATCCCAATCAACATTGATGGTTGGTTTCTTCCGTCCAATTGTCCTAGTGTCTCTACCACGGCCTCGTCCCCGGCCTCGACCTCGGATGCGAGTTGTGGAGAAACCTTCACCATCTCGCCGGAAGGGAGCGGTGAGTGATCGTTGGACTAGAACTTCAGGTTCTTCGTTGTCTCGAACTTTCTTTGCTTCATTTGTTATGGTATCTCCGGAGAAGATTGTTTTCTTTGGCGGTGCATCATAAGTCGCATCTTCATGGATTCCAATTTCATGTACGGAGAATGGTTGTAAGTCTCCTTTGATGCACCGTTCCCCTCCATCGTAATATTTGATGCACCGATGCGAGATGATGGTACCATCCTCGTTTTCATGTATCCATGGTCGGCCCAAGTAGAGCGTTGAACGACGTTTCGAATCGATTATATGAAATTTTGCGGTTGTCTTTGCTAAGTCACCGGTCTTCATCGGTAGCGTTATTGACCCGAGGGCTCTTTCTCCTTTCCGGTTGAATCCTCTTAATAACATTTTGTCGGCCTCGAGCTCACGAGCATCAATTTCCAAGTATGCTAGTGTTCGAAGACTCATTATATTGATTGATGCTCCCGGATCCACCAATACTCCGGAGAGCGTAAACTTCCCAATTGTAACTCGAAATGTACAACGGTCGGTCGTGATCCGCCGTCCCAAGTAGTAGGTCATTGTCCGTGAAGGTGACACCTCGCCGTTCCTTTAACGAGCAAACCTCATCCAAGGAATCTCCGGCCATTCGAGCTAAGCAAATTTCCGGATCAAGTAAGGCCTCGATCGGAGCTTCTCTCATCTCCTTTCGATAAGATGAGAGCGTCGTAGATGCTCGGCTTGGCCGGTAGTTTCCTAAGATGGGCTAGCACGTTGTAGTCCACTTTGTTCTCCCGCGTCTCGGCTTCTTCTCGAACGGGTATGTCTTCCGCCGGGGTTGGTTCTTCTTGAACAACCACCGCTTTCCTTTGTCTTTTGGACCCATTCTCGGAGGTAGAACTTTTCCACTTCTTAGGCCGACTTCGTAATTTCTTCGAATCTAGTATTGAGTTTGCTCGGTGTCTCCTCCCGAATCGGAATGACGAGCTCTTCCGGATTATCTTCAAAATCCGAAGGCTCTAACTCTATCGTAACCGGAGCTCCTCGAAACTCGCGGATAGATCCGTTGCTTGTTGAACTCTCGTAGCCTCCTCGATGGATGCCTTCTTCGTCATTTTGATCGTCGAGATCTTGTATGATTTGAGAATTGTTGTTGGTATCGAAATCGACGCCCGGATTGTCGCTAGTTACGTAATCGTTAAAAACAATCAAAACGTAGCCAACGCCATCACCCTTATCATTATATGATCTCACCGAAGTGAGCGGATAATCATACAAAATCAGAGGTTCGAGGGATCTCTCCCCCGAATCGGAAACAACTATCCTAGGATAAGCAGCCCCTAGTCTAGCCTTAGGAGTCTCAGTCCCCTCTTCTTCGTCAATTTTCTTCTTCTCTTCGATTGTCTCCTGTCGAGGTGGTTCTTCTATCGCAAGTGATAGTGCCGGCTTAACAGGTCTCGAACTCTGAATTGAAGCTCGCACCGAAGCGGTTCGGATGTTGTCTAAAATCTTCTTCGAAGATCTCGTCCAGAGCGGTAGTCCATCCATCGTTGGTTGCATAGGGATCTATCGGAATGACGGGATCGGCTGAGATAACATCGACGGAACCTCCTTCTGGGATTCCTTCATGTACTCCTTCGGGATTGTTATATTTCCTTTCCGAAGGTTGTCGTTGAGCCAACTTTTGAAGGTAATGCAGTCTTCTATCTTGTGCCCAAGCATCCGATGGTAGGGGCAAAAGTTGGGATCACCTTTCTTGTTGACTTCCTCTCGGTCTTTTGGGCTCGGCAGCTGGAAATCTGGAGTTTTCATTAAGCTACGGAACATCTTTGGTCATCGCTTCATTTTTGAACGGATATTCTCTCGCTCGAAGCTCCCTCAATGTACGTTGCGGACGAGACGGTTGTTCATACCGCGGAGACGATCGATAGCCGGACCGGGGTTGCTCGGTAATTTTGTTGTGGTTGTTGCGGCCGTTCCGGTGGTATTTGCATCGGTTGTTTGCCTTTGTCAACCGCCGCAACGACCCCGCATTTCTTTTCGAAAGTCTTCACCGGCTTCGCTTGTCCGTCTTGTCGGCAAAACTTAATTGCTTCGCCTCTTCTTGCAAGCTTCCGGCCTTGCTTAACAGCTTCTCAAAAGTCTTAATAGTGAATCCCTCGAGGAGAAGTGCTTATCGGGCCGTGAATGCTTTTAAGCAAGATGCCGATCGCATGTTGTTCTTGCAGTTGTGGTTCACACTTCATACTTAAATTTCTCCATCGAAGTATGTAATCCACCAAAGTTTCATTCGGCCTTTGTTTCTCTACCACTAAATCACCTATAGTGATGTGGTGCCGAGCTCCGCGAATCGCTTGATGAAGAGGTTCTCTAGCTCCGAGAACGTCTTCACCGAACCATTTGGCAATTCCGCATACCGGCCGAAGGCGATTCCCGACGACCGCTAACGAACTCGTCGGAAGAGTAGCGCATCGCTCCCGCCGCATTGCAACAACCGGCACGAAAGTGTGCAACATGCCGTCGGGGGTTCCCGGTTCCGTCGAAGGTCTTAAACGGAGGTGGTACGAAGCCCTTTGGGTATTGGATAGCGTCGAATTCTTCCGGTAAGGTCTACCCGTCCGAATAGATGTCCCGTTCTTCGATTGTGCTAGGGCTTCTCGCACTCGCTGTTCTACCAAGTTCTTGATATCCTTTTCGGGATCATACTTTGTGTTGTATCCTTTTTCGACTCGGTCATCCCCATTGACGGATGTAATCTCCTTTCCTCCGTCTACGATGTGAATGACTTCGGGGGTGTCTCTCTATGTGGTTGTACTTGACTTTGGAGAGTGGCTAGAGCTACGGCCATCTCTTCCATCCTCTTCGCCATTCGAGCGATCGTGTCGTCCTTTTCCCGAAGCCGTCTCTTCATCGGTCCGGCTCCTCTCTTTCGCGGCTGCGGGAGCACCTCGAGAAGATGATGAAGCTCGTGTCTCAACCATGTTGATTTCGCATATTCATTGTCCATGAATTCCGATGAGTCGATCTCGTCTCCGAACTTTTCTTCTCTTTCTTTTGCCAACCGTCGGATGTCGGTTCTCAACTTTTCCATGGCATCTTCTAGCGGAGCTTTCGTGTATCTTTGTGGTTGTCATGCGATGGTTGCCGGGTCCTTTTTCACGAGTCCCCTTCATCGCAAGTAGCACTTTCTTCGCATTCCGGCCTCCCGGCGAGACTTTCTCTCTCGGCCGTCGTTTCGCCTCAATCGCCCCGTAGTGGGACGCCACACCATCCTTCTAGCAGACGAAGGTCTATGACCGGATGGTCTATCGGCCAAATGCCGGAAGGTGGTATCCTCCCTAATCCGTAATCCCGATACTACGACGGGCGGGCTAGCCTTCATTCTCTTGCTTGGCTTTTCTATCATGACGGCGGGTTCTACTCGGGGCCCAAGACGGATTTACCGGCACCCGCCCTATCCTTCGTAGAATTTCCGACACGG
Organism: Papilionanthe hookeriana x Papilionanthe teres; assembly: GCA_022702705.1. NCBI lineage: Eukaryota > Viridiplantae > Streptophyta > Magnoliopsida > Asparagales > Orchidaceae > Papilionanthe > Papilionanthe hookeriana x Papilionanthe teres. The sequence continues at coordinate 137,861,399 of CM040428.1, forward strand.
GGCGATTTTCCTTCTTCGCTAGCTTTTCTACCAAAGTTTGCAGTCGAGCAAACGGCGTAGTTCGATTCTTTTCTTGCGGCTATCGTTGTAGTATGCGGGTCGTGGTAATGTGGCAACGAATCTTTCGAACATTCTCCTCATCCTCTCGCGGCGGAGAGGGGATGGAACCCGCTTCCTCCCAAAAGTGGTATGTAGTCGGCGATGGTGTATATTCCGGTAGCGATGTATATTCTAGTAACTCCGGAATTTCCTCCAGAAGGCAATCTCGGCAGCCTCCGGCTTCCCCGGCGATCCTTCTATTTCTATTTCTTCTTTGGGTCTTTGTCGGCCGACGGAATCTTCGAACCGGACCCGATTTCGAAGACGAAGGTCTTACAGGAAGATCCGTACCCTCCACGGTAACGGGTTTATCATAGTTCCGGATTCCTTTCCCTTTGATTTGGCGTAAGTCGGGTAGGTGCGAAACAACTAGACCAGGTGGGGGTAGTGAGAACGCTCCTCCCGCGGACAGCGATGCTCCTCCTAGTCGGGACCCTTTGCGGGGAGGAAACTCTTGGGTCGACCTAAGGTCGAACTCGAGCGAGTGGTTCCTCGGCTTCGGATACCTTGTTTGTCGGCTGCAAAGAGGGAGACGTCGGTGACCTTGACGTTCGTGTTTTCAAATCCTCGTCCAAATCGGATGACCCCATTGTCGGGCGAGTTCATCCTTATAGTACGGCGAAGTCCAGTCCGTTGGTGAAGGAGAAAATCAGTTTCGGGGCTTCCATTTCTGCAAGGTAGATTCTGGTTGTCAGTCCCAAGCTATGCTTCTTTTCTTCAGGACGAAAAGAAAGGAATTGAAAAGAGTCCGAACTCATTTTTGTTCATGTATTTATCATTTGTTAAAAGAATCACTTATTAGAGGGTTTGTTTATTTAGAACGGAATGTTCAAAGGTGTAGAGAAGGTAAGGAATCCGATTCAGAAAGGAAAAGAAAGTCTTAAGCAAGACTTCCCGACTCGAAGGATCACTCCTAAACTAACACCTATTGGGGGTCCACCCTTCCTCAGAAAGAGGTAAAAGGATCTCGGAACCTCTCTGTTTAGGGGTGTCTAAACAGTGGCTCCTAAATACGAGAGAATGTTGGCTATACTTGCTCAAGATAGAAATGAACATAGTATTCCAACGGAAAGAAGGGTAGTTTGATCCATTAGGGACATGGATACACTACCGATTTTTGAAAGCAGAATTATTTGATTATAATGGAGAGAGGAATACTCCTCACGTGAGTCGCCTGAAATCCCGTCGGCATATTTTTAGGTCGTGTTTTATTTTGAAGAGGGGTCGCCTAACGTAAATCTGTCGGCGAATTTTTAATTTAATTAAAATAAATAATTTGAAAAGTAGTATTTGATTTTGAAAATAATTTTAAATTTGAAGGTTTTAAGATATGAGATTAAACCGACCTCACATCCCAAATAGTTTATATAAACGAGCACCGCACCACAAACCGTGTATCTATCCCTAAGGATAGACACATCGCTTGATGATGGGGCTTGATTAAATAAACTAGAAGATTAGTGACATCCGTTTGGTCCGCGAACCAATTTTATAAGCCGACAAGTTTCCCTCGCTTAATATGAAAACATTAAACGGGGTTTATATTACTCGGGTTCTTTAAAATTCCCTATAAGGGCAAGCCCCTATAGTTAATTACATCTTAAGTGACGGGAATCACCTAAGAAAACTCTCGATAATAATCAATGATTCTGCTCTCAAGAATTTCAAAGTTTAAGGTTTTCAAAGATTGAATTTTGAAGTTTCAATAGGGAATGGATCAAATTTTGGAACATTTTGTTTTGTGAATCCAAAGGAAGAAAGGTAGGAGAAATCACTGATTCGAAGTGAACTTCGATAATTTCCCGACTATCCTATCGTTTGGCTTCGAATTTAGGAAAGTCCTAATGTTTATTCGATATTTCAATCTTGCCAATTTCAATTAATTAGGGCTTATATTTGTATGATAAAATCAAACAAATAACTTCAGAAGATGTGAGGGTTTATTGTCGTATCGGACGACTACCTCGGAATCCTAAGACCTAGGTTAGGGCTTAATTTGCAATGCAAATGCCTAACGAAGAGTCGAGGATTTATGTCGCACTAGGTAAGCTACCTCGAAGTCCTATGGCTTGATTGTTTTAATTCTAGGAAAGTTTTGTCGAAGTAGACTCGGGTTTTGCCGATGACGATGGTCGTGCCGCCCACCATGCTCCGAGCTCCTTGTTGTTGCAGAGGTTTAGTTTTAGAAATCATAAATCGGGAGTTGAGAAAAGTGTTTTGGTTTAGAGAAAATCTTAATTTCCAGGTGTTTTTTATGTTTTATTTAAAACAAATCTTAAAGTTGATTATAACGACACCTAGGTTAAGATCCCACGGTTCCATCCTTCCGGCATCATTATTTTTATCGGATTCACTTAGTCCGGATGAATTTGCTAAACTCAATCGAATGAGTTCCACACTTTCATTTAGACCGTGGAAATCCCGTTAGCAACACGTAGGTTACATCATCCGAGGTATTCCCGATCATCCAACAGGACGTTTTAATTTAGTTGTAATTGTAGTTTTGTGTTCTGTTTGTGATTAAATTTTGAGTTGTTTTATATTTTGAAATGTTGTGGCGGTGAATTTTATCTTGCAATGACTTTTAACTTAATTTTGGTTTCAGCTTTAGGGGCTATCCTAAAGGTGTGGGTTTTCATGCAACAGATTGTTTTATCATGCAAGAAAAATAAACGCGATTGCAATAAAGTAAATTGCAAGAAAGTAAATTGCAAGAAAGTAAATCGCAATAAAATAAAAGCGTACTGGAGGGTCTTCCCGTCATCCCAAGCTGCACTTAAAACACAATTAGCATATTTAAGCAAGTTCCTAGGTAAAGCTAAGGGAAAGGTTATGGTTTTCTACCAAATTCCTAATCCTATAGCTAGTCATTTCCTATGACGTCTAGGTTCTTTGTGCTTTAGTTTAAGGACGATTTTCTTCATCAAAGAATAATCAAATTCAATTGTTCTTATAAATATCCTATCATATTGAGAAAGTGCTTAAGAAGGATCTTAAACATCTTTTCAATATTTCTAGGATTGTTTTAAGTCCAAATGAATTTAATTATATAAATGAATCGATCGTCCGAGGTTTTCAAGTCTTATTAACTTGCTCAGTGAACTAGGACATTTGAATATCCTATGAGTGGAGTAACATTTCATTTAATGTTTTATTTAGGAGCTATAATAACTAAAGCTTTCAAGGGTAAGTTAGTATTCAAATGATTTGATTTAAGTTAAAGAGTTTAAATTTGGAATAGTGTTCAAGTTGCTTTATATTTAGTTTAATTTAATTTAATTTGATTTGATGTTTAATTAATTTGATTTGATTTAATTTAATTTAATTATTTAATTTAATTTAATTTAATTTAATTTAATTTAATTATTTAATTTAATTTAATTTTTTAATTTAATTTAATTTAATTATTTAATTTAATTTAATTTAATTATTAAATTTAATTTAATTTAATTGTTTAATTTAATTTAATTTAATTTTAATTTGTCTTAATTTAATTTAATTATTAAATTTAATTTAATTTTAATTTAATTATTTTTAATTTACTTTATTTTTAATTTTAATTGAAATTTCAAAAGAGTTTAATAATTTAATTAAGTCTTTTAATATTTTAAATTTGAGTTATCATTTTAATTAAAAATTAAGTATTAGTTGATACAATTAATTTAGGGATTTTTAAATTAAAGAATAAATCTCTTCCTAATAAAGATCCCTTATTTTAATAATTCCAATTTTATTATTCTTCCAAATTTAATCTATTATTTAATTAAAGTTTAATCATTTTAAAATTATTTAATGGGTTTCTACCCTTTAATTATTTAAATTTCAATCATCCAAATCAGATTAAGATCAAATATTTTACTTGTTGATTTTTTATTAAACCTAAAGTTTTAATTAAGGGTTAAAAGTTTAATTACCATTTTACCCCTTAAGCTTAATAATTTCATAACTCACTAAATTGAACTCAAATGAACTTGAAATTTTTATGTGACTTCACTCATATGTCAATAAAGACATGAGAGGAGAAAATGTGATTTTTCTGTATTTAATTTATTTATATAATTATTTTTGGTGGAAAATAGAGATTTTCAAGGAAAATTTGATAACATGACCAAGGGAAAGTTTCTGTCCTTAAGAAAATTAGGGGACATTCCTAATGACCAGAGAAGCACTTGGACCAATTTTGGTGATTTTTTGAATTATATTATTTTTATTATAATTATTTTGAGTTTTGGAGTGTTAATTAATTTAAAAATAAAATAAATGTTGAAAAATGAATTTTATATTTTTCAAATATCTCTCTGATATCAAGGAAACCAGAGAATCAAATTTTGCAATTTTCTGATTTTTCTATGATTTATAGTAATTATTTTAGTGAAAATGCTAGAAAATACATTTTTTTAATTTTAAAATTACCCTAGGGCTTTAAAATTCAATATCTCACTAAATAGACCTAGGAAAAATGTGGGATTTGTTCCTAAGTGATTAAAATTCAAAATGTGACATTTTGGTGAATTTTATTATTTTTGTGATTTTTATTATTTTTTAATTATTAAAAATATTAAAATATTATTAAAAATCAACTTTTTTAGAAAATTGACATTTTAATTTTCTTAGGTTTCCCTGATATCAGAGAGGTTCCAAAACCAATTTGGTGAATTTTTAAAAAATATTTTAAAAGTTATGAATTTTTAAAGTTTAAAATGGCTAAGTGACTTAATCAACCCAATTAGTGGAGCTAACCAAGTCCAATTGACTTCAAATTTTTATGGTGGATTCCTCTGATCCTAAAGGTCAGTGGAGAATTGATTTCAAGTCAATTTGATACCTGGTTAACTCTAATTAATTAAAGACCTATTTTGGGTGTTTAAGCCAATTAGGGTTAATCTGAGTGAATTAACTCAAGTCCTATTTTTCCTAGAGTTCTCTGGTCATAAGGAACATCACCAAATATTTTTAGAATTTATTTCACAACATGCTAATTTTTGGAATTAAAATACTCAAAACAGCAACATGCATTTGAAAAATAAATAACTTTTCACAGAGATGGCCTCTGACCTTGGAAAATTCAGGGAATGTTCCCAAGTTCAGAGGCTTCAAAAGCCCTATGGTCTCATGCCATGGTGAATTGTATACATGCATGGAGAATTAAATGTATGCAGAGAGTAAATAAATCATAAAAAATAAAATACTTAATGAAATTAAATGATTTCTTTTCCACATTATTCTCCTCTCGTTCACCGAGCAAGAGGGTATTTTTATTTTATTTTTGTGATTTTTCTACACAAAGATATGGATTTTTGAAGTTTAGGGAATTAAATAAATAAGAAAAATACCCTAATTTTCTATTTATCCACGCGGCGCCGGCCGAAACCTCGGCAGCCTCCGAACGCACACGCGTCGCGCTCCCATTCGACGCCGCCACTCCGAGTCGGCAGCCCGGGCCCCGCGGTTCTCGTACCGTCTCCTCGGTCCGACGCAATCCCGGCCGTCCGTGCGCGCGTGTATCGAATGGACTCGCATCCGTTCATCGTCCCCAAGTGTTCTCACCCGAGAGCCGTCCACACTAAATCCCTAAGATCTCACTCGATTCTCAATGGATTTTCATGTTCTTATGCTCTATGGATTCGTCTTGAAGAGACGAACACATCTATACGGCTAACATGCATTGAAACTAAGGCATTTGAAATGGAGAATCTCCGGTAGCTCGGGATGGAGAGTTAGCTCATACCTTGGCTCGAGAAGTGTGGCTTCAATCCGAGAGTTGTTGCACCTTCGATTGGGTCCCAGCGAAGCTCCGGATGAAGTCTCCCGGTCCAGTGAATTGTCCGGATATGATTTCGACCAAGCCCGATCACAAAGCTTGGAGGCCTGGAGCAACCGGGTGGCCCGGAGATGGGGCTTTTGGTGGTGGACACCTTCCCTGGTCCGGTGAAGGTGTAGAACCAATCAATTTGGGAATTGGCTCACCGTGGAGAAGTGTCCCGGTTTTGGGCTAAAGTTCGAGCTCGAAATCGGGCTCGGCTAGAAGGAATTGGGCTGGAATTCGGTGGGGATCGGGTGCTCTATGTGTAGAGAGTGATCCGGAGTGATTTTGGCGAGTTTCCTTAAGGTTTTGTTTCGAGCTCTTCTCATGGCCGAGAGGGGTGGAGTTTAAATAGGAGAGGGTGGAAGGCCTCTCGCAGGGAGTTAGGGCTTGGGATCACCTGCTCCGGTGAGGAGAAGATCGGCCATGGTGACCACTAGGCATGGGGCAGCTCGGCAAGTGAGAATTTCAATGTTGGCTCACATGTGAGCTCTCGGCCATGGTGTTTTCCGGCGGCTCGGTGGCCGGCCGGCTGTGCAATGGTCACCATCTTGGTCAGGTGGGTCGTGTCTGGGGTTTAGTGTAGCAATCGAGGTTTGACATGTGTAAAGGAGTTTGATTTAAATGGAATGGGAGAAGACTCACTTTGGCTTGGTTTGGGTCAACCCACCATTTTGGGCTTGGTGCACCCTTCCAAGCTCGATTTTGAGCCGAGGGAATCATTTAGGTCGGCTTAGAAGGAATGGTGAAGTCTCCATCCATGATGAGGTGGCTAAACATGGTTTAGTGTGCGACATGATTAAGGTAAAAAAAGGTTAAAGGAGGTTTAAGAAAGAACCCCTCTTCTTGCCATAAATGGACTAATGACAAGTCAAAGCCCTCATGGCTTCATGTGGCTTGAGAATGGCTTGTTCATGGCTTCATTTGGCTTCGGGAAAAGGTTGATTTGTTTCATGAAAAGGGTTTTAAGAAATTTTTTAGTAATTTGATGGGAATTTGGATGAAGCTTCATTTGGGATAATTCAATGATGATTTTAGGACTTAGGTAATGGATTTAATTAAATGGATGACAAATGGAGATGTCATGTGGGCTTTAGGGTAGATTTGGGCTTTTGAATTTTGAAGGAAATGGGCTTTTAAGAAGGTTTAAGGGAAGTGGGCTTTTAAGTTTAAGGATGTGTTCATGGATGGGAATTTTTGTAGAAGTTTGGGCCAAATAGTTGTTGGTTTTGGTTTAGGGATGTTTCATGAATAATTTGAAACAGATTTAAGGTGGTTTGGGTTTGAATTGGGTTGAATTTGGGTTTATTTGGTAAATGGGCCTATGTAGGTCCAAGTGGGCCAAATTGGGCTAATGTGGGGCTAGGGTTGAAATTGATGTAAAATAAATATTAAGAAATGTTTATGGGAGTGTTTCAAAGAGGTTTTGGCTTTGGTTGGGTTTTAATTTTGAGGTTTGGGCCTATTTGGGTTAGATTCGGGTTTAGGTCAAAATTGGGCTTTTTGATTTTGGGTTGAATTTGAGTGGGGTTTGGGTCAAAATCTTGGGCAAATCATGTTAGTGTTTTGTTTATGAGGATGTTAAGGAAGGTTTAGAAAAGATTTGGGGTTAATTGGAGTTGAATTGGGTTAGTTTGGGCTAAGTTTGGGTCATGGGTCCAAATTCGGGCTTTAAGGCCCAAAGTGAAATTGGATCCAAATGTCAATCAAATTGGACTTGGATTTGGTCTAAATTGGTATTGGGAATGTTGAATTGAAGTTTAGAATTGAATTGGACCAAAATTGGGGTCAATTGGGTAGGTTTGGTTTGACATTGGGTCCACTTTGGGTTAAAATGGGTCAATTTGGGGGTTTTGACAAAAGTAGGGTAAATTGACAAAATTGGCCCATGGTGTAGTTGGACAAAATTAAATTGGGAATATTTGGGATTTTCTGGAATTTTTTGGGAATTTTCTGAATTTTTTGATTTTTAGGCCAAGAAGGGTATTTTGGGTATTTGGAGGGTATTGGGAGGTTTTCTTGGAATTTTTGGTATTTTTGGGTATGGATGATCAATTTGAGTGATGTGGAGGTGTTTGGGATTGATTTTGGAAAATTTTAGGTAATTTGGAAATTTTGCAAAAATTTGGGTAATTTCAAGGGTTTTGGGTAGGTTTAGTAGGTGTAGGGTCCCGGGGGTCAAAAATTGAAAATTTGGGAAATTGAAGATTGGGTGATTGTAAGTGGAATGAAATTATTTTGGTTGAGCCATGAAGCCATATCAAGCCCACATGAACCATGAAGGGACTCATTTGAGGCATCCACTATGTTGTTCCTAACCCTCTTAGCCAAGGGCTTAGGGGTTAAGGACCATCCTTGTGAATCACCTTTATGAGTCAGGAGAGTCAAGTTAGGTATGGGTGTGCTTCTAGGATGTGTGTGAAAGTGTGGTGTATAGGTTTAGTGTGTGTGTAAGTCAGCCCTTCACCAGACCAGGCCACCCAGAGTAGTCCTAAGGCCAAAGAGTCCTATAGGAACTCATCCTTTAAACTTCCACATTTGATTTCAACCCTCTAGGTGATTAGGGGTCTATAGTCAAGTTTGTGGAGTTTGCAGGGAGTTTAGAAGTGGTTTGAATTTCTAAAAGGCGGGTCCCAATTCTAGTCCTCTAAGATAGTCAAAGGAAAAGCCTAAGGCTAGATCCTAAGCACTAAAAAGAAGAAAAGGAAGACCTCATCAAAAATGAGGTCAACAAGGCACAGTTACTTTCGATTCATCATTTCACGTAATCTCAATAACAAGGAAAAAGACTAAGGAAACTACTCATAAAGCATGAGAAAAATAACACAAAGCATGGATTTCATTAAAGTTAACAAACAATAACAAATACACTTATCTCACTTCTTCTCCCCAAGCAAACTCCTTGAAGTTCCTTTGACTCTTCCTTCCAGTACAGCACACCAAAACGCTAAACACTTTATCTACTCACTAAAAAGACAATAGAATGAACCTTAACTCACACAAAACTTACACACAAATGACACACAATTTTGATACACAACTGACTAAAAGTCGTCTCTATTTATAGAAGGAGTCAAATCCCCAAAGGTTGCTTAAGCACCTCTTCAAAAAGCGTCCAGGTTCAATGTATTTTGGCTCTTCTCAACTGTCTCGCCGTCGGCAGGCTTTTAGAAGATAGGCTAACCGCGCCGATCTCGCTGTCGGCGGGCTCGAACTCAATGTCAGCGAGATCCTTATAATATATAAGAAATATTTCGGGAAAAACTCACCGTCGGCGGCCTAAATCTCACCGTCGGCGGGACAGTTCAATTTTTATCAAGTTGAGTCATTTTTACTCCAAATTCGCTTCTTTTGTGCTTTTTGCTTTCAGTAATTATAAATCTTCATTCCTGCAATAAAACAAAGAAAATAACTTTCTTTAAAGTGCAATTTCATATAAAATTGGTATGAAATTCTTAATTTATTTTCTAGTGATCACCTATCGATTTGTATGCATAGAATCCTTATGGAGGATAACTGCAAACCTCGGGCTAATCCTCAATGGAGATTAAATCTTATCATGAAAGAAGTTGTTAAGAAAGAAATTTTAAAGTGGCTAGATGCTGGAATTATCTACTATATTTGAGATAATGCATTTGTTAGTCCTATTCAATGTGTACCTAAGAAAGGAGTTACTGTAATTGTGAATGAAAAGAACAAAATAATACGAGTAAGACAAGTTACACGGTGGAAAATATGAGTTTATTATAGAAAATTAAACCTTATCAACAGGAAAGATCATTTTCCACTTTCTTTTCTAGATCAGATGTTGGATAGACTGGTTGGGCATAAATACTTTTATTTTTTTTTATGGATATACTGATTACCACCAAATTCAAATTGCTCCTGAGGATCAAGAGAAAACAACGTTTACCAGTCCTTATGGTACATTTGCTTTTAGAAGAATGCCCTTTGGTTTATGTAATGCCCCTGTTATATTTCATAGATGTATGATGGCAAATTTCTATGATTTAATAGAAAAAGGAATTGAAGTTTTTACGGATGACTTTTCTATGATTGGAATTTCATCAGAATTGTGTTTAGAACATCTACCTAAAGTTCTGAAACGCTGTGAAGAAACTAATTTGGTCTTTAACTAGGAGAAATACCAATTTATGGTAGCACGGGGAATTATTTTGGGACGTCATATATCAGAAAATGGTTTGGAAGTAGATCCTGCAAAAATTCAAGTGATCTCTAGTTTACCTTGCCCAACTAATGCAAGGGGAATTAAAAGTTTTCTGGGACATGCTGGATTTTACAAGTGATATATTAAAGAGTTTTCCCAGAATTTGAAGCCTTTATGTTGTTTACTGGAAAAAGATGTGATTTTTAATTTTGATGACGATTGTCTAAAAGCTTTTGAAACATTAAAATAAAAATTAATCACTACATCTATTATAGTTTCATCTAACTGGGAAAACCTTTTGAATTAATGTATGATGCTAGTGATTATGCTATTGGAGCTGTTTTAGGTCAAACATATGATAAAATTTTCAAAGTGATTTACTATGCTAGTAAAACTCTTAATAAAGCTCAAATTAATTGTACCACTACTAAGAAAAAGTTATTAGCTATAGTATTTTCTTTTGATAAATTCAGATCATATTTAATTGTAGCAAAATTTGATGCATACTGATCATTCGTTTATTAAGTATTTAATGAAGAAGAAGGATGCAAAACCAAGATTGATTAGATGGATTCTTTTTTTGGCAAGAATTTGATTTCGAAATAATAGATAGGAAGGGTGTTGATAATCAAATTGTTGATCATCTATCCCGGCTTTCAAACTGAAAATCTCTTTGTGATGCTGAAGAAATTAATGAAAAGATTCCTGATGAAAATGTTCGTTGTTAATGAGTGGTGTGTTCCGTGGTATGCCGACATTGTAAACTTTAATGACAATGATATTTTACCCTATGCTTTGACATACCAAGAGAAGAAGAAATTTCTATCTGAAGCTAAGATTTATTTTTTGGGATGGCCCGTTTTTATATAAACAAGGAAATGATTTGATTATTCAAAGATGAGTGCCTTTAGAAAAAACCTATGAAATTATTCAAAAATGTAATAATTCTGATTATGGGGGACATTTTGGAGTTGATAAAACTGCATATAAAATCTTACAATTTCGATTTTATTGGCCTACAGTTTTTAAGGATGTTAATGTTTATATTAAAAATTGTGTTCGTCGTCAACGTGTAGGCAATATTTCTAGAAGAAATGAGATGCCCCTCAATTATATGTTGGAAGTTGAAATATTTTACGTTTGGGGGTTAGATTTCATGGCACCATTTATACCATCTTTCTAAAATACATACATTTTAATAGCAGTAGATTATGTATCTAAATGGATAGAATCTATTGCTTTACCTCGATGTGATGCTCAAAGTGTTGCAAAGTTTTTAACTAAGAATATATTTTGCAGATTTGGAATACCAAGAGTAATCATAATTAATGGGGGAAGTCATTTTAGAAATGTGATTATGGAGAAGTCAGTAAAGAAATATCATATTAGCCATCACATTGCTACTGCTTATCATCAATAGACAAGTGATTTAGTTGAATTATCCAATCATGAAATTAAAAGAATATTGGAAAAGATTGTTAATCCAAATAGAAAGGATTAGTCAATCAAATTGGATTATGCTTTGTGGGCCTATAGGACTGCCTACAAAACTCTTGTAGGAATATCCCCATATAGGTTAATTTTGGGAAAAACTTGTCATTTACTAGTTGAACTTGAGTATAAAGCATATTGGACTATTAAAGAGTTCAATTATAATTTGAAAGATGCTGGAGAAAAGAGATTGTTGCAATTAAATGATCTTGAAGAGATAAGGAATGATTCTTATGAAAATGCTAAGATTTATAAACAAAAGATGAAGTTCTGGAATGATCGGAAGATTCTTACTAAAAATCTTGAGCCAGGGCAAAAAGTTTTACTATACAATGCTAGATTAAGAATTTTTGCTGGAAAACTTATGTCCAGGTCGATGGGCTTATTTATTGTGATAAAAGTTTATTTATATGGAGCTGTGGATATTAAAGATCCTAAGAATGGAAAATTATTTAAAGTGAACGGTCATAGACTTAAACATTACTTTTCAGTCGATCAATCTAAACCTGATGAGAATCTGATGTTGGTCATAATAAGCTCTGGGTATTTCAGGCTGTTGACATTAAGCCAAGTGCTTTGTGGGAGGCAACCCATATTAATCAGTGGGCTTTGCTTTATGTTTGCTTTGTGTGCTTTTATTTGGTTTGATTTGAGAAATGTGGTACTATTTTGGAGTTTTTTATATTATAGTGGTGTTTATTTGACCTTATTTGATGACTCAGAGGAGTTAGAATGAAGATTTTGACGTTTGGCAGAACTGTACAAAAATGTGCACTGGCGGCTATGCGCCTTTGGATGGTGCATAGGCGGTGTAGTTATAAAAAATGTGAAAAATGAGGTTCTAGAAGCCTAAATCGTGGGTGAGTAGTTTTTGGAGTTATTATGGAGTTTTAAAATTTCTTGGGTCTGTTTTAAGGCTTCCTAAGTCTATAAAAAGGCCCTGAATTTATGAGATACTTGCACAGTTCTTATTTTCATTTCTGAGTTTTATAATGAGTATTTTGAGTGCAAAAATGTCTTCTTGGGAGAGCGAAATTAAGAAGAAAGATGATGCTAACAAGAAGAAGTTTATTTGTGATAATGCCCAAGAGTTATATAATGGATTTCTGGCTGTGAGTATCCAAGGAATAGCAGAAAGGATTACAAAGATCGAGGCTGATGTGGAGTCTATTGATGCAAAGGTAAATGAAATTAATACACATTTAGTGCACATTGAACGACAACTCAAAATGCAAGTCAGTCATACAAGTCACGTGGAAAAAGCGGATAAAGCAATATTTTTAAAGAAAAAATGGATAGAAGAAGAAGATGTGAATGTTTTCAATCATCGCCCGTTTTATCTGATTTACATTCCAGATTGTTCAAATGGAACTAATGGTGGTTCTGGATTTACCACCTACAGGGGATTGGAATTAAATTAAGTGTATTCTTGTGATTTGGTTTTCTATGTTAAGAGTTTTGTGTTTGTGATTTATGTTTATGTTTTGTTGCACTTTACATATGTTTGTTACATCTCAATGATGTATATTTGTGTTTAATTACATGTGTTTGAAATAAGTTTGTTTTGATATTTAAGTAATATAAGTTTTCGTTTGTGTGAGATTTATGTGGAATCATTGGAGATTAAAGTGTACTTTTGGAGTATTAGGAGAGTTTATGGGGAGAAATAATTATTTGAAGTGATTAAAGGTGATTAACCTAGATTTTTTATGGAATTAACTTAATTACCATAATCTGGGCACTGGCGGCTAAGCGCCAAATCGATGGCGCATAAGCGCCAAATTTCACGGCTAAGCGTCGTATGCCTCATGCATAGGCGTCGATTCGTGAAAATCAATTTTCTACAGTTAAAAACCTTAAATTTATCATTTTTAACACTCACATCACCTTCAATCTATCGATTTCGTGAAATAGGAGCCTAGGGCATCATCAAATTGGATCATTTTAGAGCCGATTTCATCGAAATTTGTTGGATTTGAATTCTTTCAGGTATGATCACTACTCCTAAGTAAAATTTTTTATGTTCACCATGTCTTTTGAGTTCATTATTGAAAAATCTGAAAATCACTATTGTTGGTGAAAATTTAAGGAAAAACATGAGAAATTGCTAGGATTTAGTGGAGTTTGCCTTTGGAAGTTAAGTTAACAAGTTTAGTTTAATTTTGGAATTTATGGTGAATTTTTGTGATATTTTAGAGATGGCTCCAAAGTTGAAACTCTCGAAAGAAAAAAAGTAAGATTTGAGTCCGACAAATTTGTCAGTTCTCGAGCAGAGAATGGTTACGTCGATGCACTCGCATCGCGAAAATTTATTCCAGAATGAGTTTTTAGCAAGTCAGGAAGAGATATTGAGGAGATGATTGTTAGAAAAATTTTGGAAAGATACTGTTGCTCATTCGCTGTTGCAATCATTTCTGTGGTGAGAAAGTTTTATGCTAACTTACGAGCAGCTGAGGAAAATTTGGTGATGGTTAGGGGGCTACAAGTGGATTTTTCACCTGCAGTAATTAATACTTTTTACCGATTATCTCCTGTGATGTTTTGTTTTTCTGCGAATTATCATCCTTCTGAGGAAGAATTAGATGAGATAATGTCTTTTCTTACTGATAGAAGAGGTTTATTGAAGATTATAAATGAAAGAAGAGTGAATTTTCAAGCCTCTAAGTTTAATGACACTTCAAAGGCATGACATTACTTCATCTCATCTGAACATCTACCTTCAAGTCATGTCAGTGAAGTTACAAGGGAGAGAGCTGTTCTGAACCATTGTTATCGGCAGGGAGCCTTTAGACATTGGGGCTACTATTTTTTATTATATTAGGAACTGTGTCAGAGCTGCTACTACTGCAAGTATGGGATTTCATTCACTGATTCATTCACTTTGTGAGTAGTTTGGTGTTATGTTTGAAACATGGGAAGAGGTTCTTCAGCCACTTATACCTATTACCAATGTAAATGTGAACACTTACACTGTACATTCAGTATTTGGCTGGAAAGGAGGATCAGTTAGAGCTTCCAGTGCTTCTGCTTCTGCTACTTCTACTTCTCGTGCTTCTACTGCACATGCATCATCCTCCAGAGATTCACAAACTGGATTATTACCGAAGATTTTGAAGAAGGTGAGTCTTACAAGAGAGCATGTTAGAGATATGGATGGAAGGATAGAGAATATTGAGAGGTATATTCAAAATCATGATGATTATGAGGAGAAATAACATCAGTACATGGATAGACAGATTAGAAGAGATCATAATGCTGAGATGTCCCTCATCTTTTTTATATACCTTAGGTGTTATCCAGATACTGGAATGAAGATGATGATGATGATGATGTGGAGGATAATTAGGATTGTTATGTTGAGTTTGTGATGTCGTGCTGTGATTTTCTTATGTGTTGTGATGTTTTTATTTGATGTTCTCATATGTTATGTGATGTTTTTTGGCGTTAACTCTGATATTGTGTAGACTGTAGTTGAAATATTTCTTTTATGCACATTTAGATGTTTTATGTTGTAATATGTCATGTGTTTATGGAAGTAAATTTTTTTATGTGTTTCTAGTGTTTGAGTTTTTAGTAGTGTCTAATTTAATTCCTATAAATATTAGAAAAAAAATTAGAACACTATTAGAATCTACTATTTATATAGCATGTTTAAACTTTTCAAAATTTGCTACGATTTATTTTCTAGTATGTTGGGATTTGCGTTATGTTAAGTTGGTGTGTATTTACTTTGAAAACCTCCACTATTATAGAAGTCCTTTGAAATTTTGAAATTTCTATTTTATGAAACACTGAATTTGATTTACTGTTTACTTCTGTTTTTAAACGGTTATACTTACATATTTAGGATATGAAAATTCCTGCAAGCATGTTATTCTAGTTTTTTAATTCTTACCCATGTAGCACTTTTATGCTTAAATGTTTTATCCTAATTAAAAATTAAAGTTTGGAGGGAATTAAAAACAAATTTTCAAAAAACTAAAATTTTTTTGTTCTAAAAAATACTTAAATAAAATTTATTTTTTGATTGAAAACAATTATGTATATGAAGTTGTATTAGGGAAGCAAAATTTTGAATATAGAAATGAGTAAGAGAATTTATTTAAAATTTATAGTAATGATGAAAATTTTGATGTTAAAATTTTCTTAGTAATGAAATGTTAAATATAGTTAGACTATCTTTAGTAAGAAGTGTTTTATTTTTGGATAAATAGAAGATTTGACTTTTATTTTTCAAAACAAAAATTTCTTTTATTGAGAAATAATTTTCAACACTATTATTATGTTTTTTAAGTGAATGATATATATCAAACCTTTGTTGTAAATGAAAGGGAGAAATTCAAAATCATTAAAGGCATGTCAATATACAATAATCCTTATCTTATAAACAGAGAGAAGAAAAAGAAAAAGAAAAAGTAAAAAAAGAAAAAGAAAAAAAAGAAAAAAAAGAAAAAGAAAAAAAAGAAAAAGAAAAAAAAGAAGAAAAATAGTATGTAAAAAGGAAGGAGAAGCTTGAGGATTTAAGGGCCTAATCAAAAATTGGTTCCATATTTAAAGTTTAAAATATAAATTTTAAGAAAATCTAAAGCTTAAGGTTATAATATAGTAAGTAAAATTATTTCCAAATGAAAATTTTTAAGTGAGGAAGATGAAATGCTTGAATCCTATATTTTGAAAAATCTACAAGTATTTCTGAATTAGATAAGAACTAATAATTTTTCATTATCCTTTACTTAAGAACCTTCTAAACTTTAAGTTGGTCTCATTTACTAAAATTTTTTTCTAAATTAGACTATTTCATTTCTAGAACAAAATTTTGAAACCTTCCTAAAGAAACTCATTTACATAATTTGCATGTTAATATTTTCTATGTGATTAAATGTCACTTGAGGACACGTAACATTTTAAGTTTGTGGGATTTTGATACACCTAAAATATATAGTGTTTTTAAATACATTTTTATACCTATTTTTGATGATATTGCACTTCAATGAAGATATATATTTGTGTTTCTCTAGTAGTTATGATTAAAATGACTAATTATGATGAAAAGAGCAAAAGAGGATCAAATTTGGAGCAAAATTTGAAGAATAAAAAATTTGACCTATGGCGGCTAAGCACCGGACCCTTGGCGCATAGGCACGACAGTTAAAAAATACGAATTAAATTAAATTTAGCGCCATTTTCAAGGGGTGTTTGAATCAACTTTTGATGGTAACCTCCTTAACTTCTTTTGGGCGGTAGATTTGAAAAAAGAAATGCATTCTTTGGTGGATACATTGAATCTGGACATTATTTGAAGAGACACCAAGACACCTTTTGGAAATTTTTAAAAAGAAGACTTAAAGATCAGAAAAATAGTTGTTGTTGGAGGGTTTGATTAGTGTTAAGAGTAAAGTTTATGTTAAAGAGTTATTGAGAGCACTCCTTCCACTGCACCACTTTTATTATCAATTGTATCTAGTTTTTAAGAGTATAATAGAGATTCAGAGTCAATGGAATTGGGCGCCAACCTCTATTGTATCTTGTAAATGGAATGCAAAGTTTCAAAGGAACTTCAAGAGTCTTGTGGAGAGGATTTTTAGATAAGTGTTTATCTTGTTTTACATTTGGTTTTAAAGTATGGATTGTGTTTTCACTATGATTTGTAATTTTAAATCAAGTTGTGATTAAGTTTTCTCCAAGAATTATGAGTATTTTTCTTTGTCTTTTTTCTTTTAAATGATGAAGTAATTAAATTATGGAAGGAAGTTGTGTGAAATATAGGATTTCAATGTTGGAAGAAGTTGTGATGATTCATTACCTTGCACTTCATTTACCTCTTGATTTGACCAATAAATATGTTAAAATTTGTTGTGAGAACATGTAATAACCAACACGGTATTGTCTCAATCAACAATTGGAAAGAATCACATACAATTTTATAGGTGAGAATTGTAGTCTATATGGTTTGGTGCAAATAAATAAGAAGATATGTTTTTAATGGGGAGTAAAATTAGAGGACTTTAGAGGACAGGCTAAATCCCCCTAATTTAGTTTGATGTTTTAAATTTTGTTATGTGATGTTAGCCCCCAAATGGAGGGAATAGAGGGAACTCTAGAGTGAGAGCTAGTATCTTCCATGACTAACCCATCTACATGATTTCAAAACTTAAAATTAACCAATGTTCTTTATAGAACCAAGTAAGGGTAAAGAATATAATTGCTTCTATTTGACACAATACACTTAGATACTTCCACAACAAAATTCCATAATTATTACCGATTCATTGAAAGTGAAAAAAGATATTTTATTCTCATTTGCTTTCATACTATTTTAATGTTGTGTTAACTTTAGTTCTTTGCTTTACTTTTTATGTAGAAAATACAAAAAAAATTGAAAAAACTTAATATCTTAAATCATACTCTAAAAAATCATTTTAAAAAGTAAAAAGTTCTTTTTATTATCTCTTTAAAATTTTAGAAATTTTCCTGTGGGTTCGATATCTCTGGGTTTAATCAAAAAGTCTTATATTACTTGATAAATGATACGTATAGTTACGTAGTATCCCATATTATAATTAATTAAAATATATCTTTTATTTTCTTAGGAATCAAGTTTTTGGCGTCGTTGCAAAAAAAGAGAAAATATCATTGAAAAGAAATATAAATTGAAAAACGTGAGGTTAAATATCCGTCGGGGATTAAGGGTCCATCCATCTCTGCCATCCAACATTCCATTAAGGCAGAGGACAGCTACCGAAACTGCAACCGTTCCTGCTGAGGCCTGAGAGTTGCTGAAGTGACTTATCGATGGCCATAAAATTTGGTTGGACATGGAAGGGAGTATCGCAATAGATCCCAAAAGTGCAACAACCAAGATTGAGGAAGAATCAACAATGTTGTGGATGGGTCGCCATCATTTCGAGTCTTCGGAATGATCTTCTCATCTACATTAAGCATAATGTCAAAGAATTACAAGAAAATTATCAAAAGAACAATTTTTACATACCTAAATAATATAACTTAGAAAGTGTCATAAAATCTTGCACCCCTTGAGCTAGGCATCTCCGTCCTTACATGGCAAAGAAGGCGGGGGCGGATTAGGGATTGATTTTTCTAGCAATGCCTCTTGACCACCCCAATAGGAGGAGTAGCTCGCTCAATTTCTTCGGCAACTGAACCAACACTTGGGCCAATGGCCAAACAAGGATCCGTCGTCGAAGTCACCTTCGGTGTTCGAGCGATAGGGCTGTCTGAAGAGGCAACCTGGTCCACCGGCTCAGGTTCAAGCATCCCTCGCTGCTTTGTCTTGATAAACCTTTTCTAGTTTTCACTTTGGAAGGCATAGGAAGTCGAAAGACCTCCATAGCTAGGAGATCCATATCCTTCTTTCAAACCATTGGCCATGGCGTTAATCGAAAGACCCAGAGTTCATATAAGAAAATCGAATGCGCTAAGGGTATGTTTGGGGCAGCTGCAGCTTATTCAGCGTATTCAGATAAGCAGCTTATTCTGATAATCTACTGATAAACAGATGATTCAAATAAGCTGTCTGTCTGTTTGGTTTGAGCGTTTGGAAAACAGCTGATTATAAGCTGTTTATGGATAAATGACTCCTATGCCCCTGAAATTCGAACAGAACCATAATAACAACCACAACAACAACCACAACAACAATAACATAGAAATTGATAAGTGGTATGTATGTAAGTATTCCTTCATATTATGGTATGACAAGTAGTATTCCCTACAACATGATTGCAAGAGAATTGCTACAGTGGCCAAAAGGGGTTAAACAGAGATAAATGTTGAACAAGCTGGGTAGTGTAAATAGCCCCTTAATCCTTCAATTTGTATTTTTTTTTCTAATCATTATTGTGAGGATAAAAATGAAAAAAATAAACAATTATTATGACAATAAAAAATATTTATGTCAATTTTAAATAAACTGACAACTACACTCTACCCATCATATACAATTTGTAAAAGCAAATGAATTCCCTTGGGAGGTTACGCATTACTCACACATTCAAACAAAGCAAGGATTTCAACTGCCCTTTGGCATCAATAGAATAAATATTCAGCTGCAGGTCCCAACTACCATTTGACATCAATAGAAATAACATTCAACTGCTGCACGACACAAAGCAACCAAAATAGAGAGCTGAACCTGAAAGGGGGAGCCGAAAGAACAAGGGAGCAAGGGAAAATGAGATCTGCGGTCAGCGAGGGGAAGATCTCCGCTAGACGCGAAGGAGATCGAGCGGAGGAGATGTTGTGAGACGAGGCGACGATCTCCTGTGACTCGAAGGGGGAGGGCTGCGACGAGTTCGGCGATGATTGCAGAAGATGCGAACCGAAGTTGCGAGGCGAGGGCGAGGGACGACGAGCGAAGGAGGGCTGCGATGGAATTTTGACCCAACGCAGCGCAAATAAGCGGGACGCGGTCTCCGAACAGCTTATAGTATTATGCGTAAACCTGTGATACAAATAAGCAGCGGCACGAATAATCCATCTCCGAACGCACTATTCAAACGGTAGGGCGGTGTTTTCCCAATAAGCTGCCCCAAACGAGCCCTAAGACTCTTGTTCTATTTATAGGATTTATTGGACGTGAAAAGTAAGGGTGTTGATTATTAAATTAATTTTCTTGATTTCTGTGCTAATTATTGGTTAAAAATTTCTTTGTCCTTATCATAACTGTAAATAATCAAGGAGCATAAAAATGAGGGAACTAATATGTGTATTATAAAAATGCCAACATGAATCTTGAAGCAATCGCACGACCAAGGCCAGGACTGAACATATGAGTCCCCAGGTGATATAATATAGAATTTGACAATATGAAGATGATTAAATTCATAGCTCAATTGCCCGAAAAATTACTTCGACCAACGGAGTCTCCCGTCGGCGAAACCCTCCAAGTAATAAAACTGACGACCAAAGGCTTAGATCGAATGACCTCAGCCTTGTTCGAGCGAACTTGATTCCTATAAGAAGATATGACCGCCTATCGCAGCCAATTGACATACACATCTGACTGTTGATCGATATAACCAGCCGATCTTAAGGCTCGACAAGACACCAGCATTTATTATTTATTACCATGCAATTTAAATAATCATTTTGACATTATGTGAACCTCATTTTTCTTATATGTACTTGTATTCAATGACTCGTATAAATAGAATGTCATGATATCAATGATATCAATAAAGAGACCCTTTTTTAGATTGATTCACTTTGAGATCCACATACTTTCGGTTCTTAAACTTAAAATTGTTCCCCTAGAAGACGATATAAGATTCAGCTGATTTAATATCCCATCAAATTTTCAAAACTTTCGTCGTAATTATTTTTTTTTTTTAACCAACTCTAACTTTTGGCTTGAATTTTGATTGGGATTGTTAAATTATTTTATTGAAGTGTTAAGGCGTTCAGATCGCTCCAATGGCTTTAAAGCCTGCTTGTAAGTTGCAAAAGCATATGTACCACACAATCTCCCTTCGACCCGCTTCTCCTTCCTGTTAATCTGTTCCCCGCAGCAGCCGTCGCAGACCGGTTCCCATACACCACCGGTTACTAACTCCAACCATGGGCCTCCTTACAAACGGCTCCGCGGACTCGACGCCACTTAAGTTCCTTATCTACGGCCAAACGGGGTGGATCGGCGGTTTGCTTGGCCGGCTATGCGAGGAGCGAGGGATTCCCTACGCTTACGGCGTGGGGAGGCTGGAGAATCGCTCGCAGTTGGAGGCGGACATTCGGTCAGTATCGCCAACGCACGTCTTCAACGCCGCCGGGGTCACGGGGCGACCGAACGTGGACTGGTGCGAGACCCACAAATTAGAGACAATTCGAGCCAACGTTGTCGGGACTCTGACGCTGGCTGATGTATGCAGGGAAAGCGGCATCACACTTGTGAACTATGCCACCGGTTGTATCTTCGAATACGATGACGCACACCCGCTTGGATCCGGGATCGGATTTCGAGAGGAGGACACGCCCAACTTCGTTGGATCCTTCTATTCGAAGACGAAAGCCATGGTATATAACATGTAATTTTGTTTAATATTGTGAAGTGCTTTTTTTTTTTTTTTTTTTTTCCGTGTTTTCTTTTTGCGTCGGTGCTTGGTACTTTGGTCCACTTGCCTTCTCAAGTGATAAATCAAGGAGAAAGCTATGTGGTGTTAGTCGTTTTGAGTAAATAAAGTCTTTTAATTTTGTTCACTAGAGGAATGGCTTGATGATTTAGGGTGGATTTGTAGAAATGGATGAGCCTAAGGTTACTGCATGCTAACTTCTATTTTAGGATCTGGTTAAACAGATCTACTTCATGAATTAATTAGATTGTATTTCTGACTGTTGGTTCATTAACGAGTTTCGTGATGTTCTTGACTTATTTGTTTTCGACTAGAAGGGAAATAAACTAGGGAAGAAACAACTTAAGCTAATGAATGTAAGTAACTGCCAAGCTAGTAACCTAACATGCTGCTTGCAAAAGAGGAATACGAATGCATTTATTTAAATTGGGGAAGGTTATCTCTTAGGATGTGATACTTTGGTGCAAACCACCGATTTTTAGTGACGGGACGGTATGTCTAAAACCTCGAGCTTTGCATGATTTGAAATTTTTAGAGGTTCATAGGGAAGGTTTGAGTGTATTTATACATTGCCCGGTTTTTCTTTCTTAGTTGTTGTGAAGATGGGTTGTTGAACAATTAAATGTTACCCAAAAAACGTCATTGTCTGGCAGCAAATTATTACAAAAAAAATTAAATACAAGTAATTTATGGTTTATTTATTGATTGAACTAATTATATATTATAAGAAAAATAGATGAGTCGACATATATTCTTTCGAGTAACATTGTAAAAAGTGCTTAGCGCTTTTAAGGCAATAGGATTATTTAAAGCTTGGGGCATTAACACAACCCTATGCATTTGACCAAGTGAAATGAGGCACTGAAAAGAATGGATTCAATCTGACTTACAAACAAATTGTACCAATAATGAATACTTTTTGTGATTTTAGAAGTGATAATTAACACAATTTAAGTGGGAGAAAATTATGACTTCTTTTTAAAGTTGATTTCTATTACCAATTAAAAATTCTTGGTATATTGATACTCTTAGCG
Source organism: Papilionanthe hookeriana x Papilionanthe teres (assembly GCA_022702705.1). Classification (NCBI taxonomy): domain Eukaryota; kingdom Viridiplantae; phylum Streptophyta; class Magnoliopsida; order Asparagales; family Orchidaceae; genus Papilionanthe; species Papilionanthe hookeriana x Papilionanthe teres. Next base: position 137,884,079 of record CM040428.1, read on the forward strand.
TAGAAAATAAACTACTTTTAAGTTTTTTAGCATTCATAGTTTACGGATAATTTGCTCTTTCTTGCTATCTTCATCATCTGCCATCATTTATGCCCTCCTTTCTTTTAGTATATTTGTTGCCTTTCATCCTTTTTTATCTTCTCACACTGCCTTTCATCCTCTCTTTTTCTTCTCCCACTCTTCTTCTTCCGCATTTTGCTATTCTCAAACTGTAGCTCATGCACTTACAATTTGTGTAACTTATTTTCTTGCTCTTGTTCTTGTTCATAATTCTCTTTATGCTTATTTTCACATCACTTCATGTCATATTGTCATCATGAAAAACTAACTCATCGTTCACATTTAAAGTATTAACACCCAATTTCTTAATCAAGGCAAGGCGTTTGTTATACAGCTTAGTACCTTAAGGCAAGGCTTACTTAGGCATAACAAGGTTTTAGAAACTCTGTGGCCTTCCCCCTTTTTTGCCTGAGTAGTTAAGCAACACTATTCCCTCCTTCAGCATTATAGATGTTGAGTAGTACTAGATTGGAAAGGCAAATTGCATTGAAGTAGCTTTGAATTCTTGGTTATAATATAAGAATGAGAGTAATAAACTTGAATGATAGGTTGATTTAATAAGCTTCAGAAAACGACAATGTTTAGAATGATGATGGGTAATACTATATGCTAATAGTGGAAGATAGTGCATGACATAGCATGTAAATTGGCGTAGCATACTCATTGTACCATTTTGCATGGTGAGGTGTGGGGGCTTGAAATAGTTTGCTATTTGTGTTATGCACAAGCAATAATTATAGGGCATATCACCAATTTTGTTTTATTTTATTTCTAAGATTTGGTGTTTAAAATTAATATTAATATTACTTATATGTCATTTATATGTTTTATTTTATTTTAATAAGTGTTTACATGTTGGGATCGGCTTAGTCGAACATGAATATGGTTTACATTAGCAGGCGTAGTGGCTAGCCTTTCATGCTCTTAGCTTTGATGCTAGCTAGTGAAACATTCATCTTCTTGGCTTGGTGATGGAGAACGATGCTAGCACATGAGCTCTTCATTCACTCAGCTTCAACTAAGGAGGTTGATGGCTTCAATAGAGGTCAATGTTCTTAATTTCGATGGAGGTTGATGTTCTTGACATCAGTGTTCATGCATGAAGGTTTCTATACATAAAGGCTTTGACCTTGTCTTTAACAATAATATTGCTCTTGTTTTTCTACTCTTAAAACTAAGAATGGTTTTTTACTCTAATTCTTTTTTTCAACTCCATTTTATTAGGATTTTATTAACATAATTTTTTGCTTATTTAATTTATTAGTATCATAAATTTCACCTATCTTGTTATTTTTTTGAGCATTTTTTTAACTTTATTATTTTTTTATTTTTCTTCTCCATTACCTTTTTAAATTCTCCACTTTCTTTTTTAAACTTCATCATCTTGGCTTTGAATGGTGATGCATGTTAATTATGCTCTCTACGTTATACGAGCCTCTTTGTATTTTCTTAGGCAATGGGGTATTTTACAACAGATCGATATTTGATTTCGCTCTTGCACTAATATTCATCTGTGTTCTTTCTTCTCCCAAGTATCAAACCCTTGATTGTGAGTGTGTGCAGCCATTAGAAGACTTGTGAGGCGGGAAGATCTTTTTAATGATGGATTAATCGTTGGGTTGACTCGAGTTATATCTAGCTACACCATTGATAATTTCTATGAAACTCAACAATCTTTCACTTCTCCGCCATTTATTATTCATTTTGTTATATTTTTTGACTCAAACATCATCTTTTTTTTTACTTACCGGATATCTTTCTTTGACATCATCTCTTTAGCTTTGAATACTTATTTTTGATAGTTTTATTTTGTGGGCTATATATATGAGAGCACCTATGTGTAGTTTAAGCATGGTGTTATGTTGACAAAAAGCATTGGCTTTTCTTGTACAATTCTTCCCTCTCTCTAGTAATGATACGCAAGTATATGTATCATTTTTATTAATTTGGGCAAGTTGGATATCGTCCCACAAGGCAATTCATGAATTCATCCCGTGAAATAGGTAAACATTGGTTTATTTTGCCTATTTTTTTTCAACACTCATAAATGATGAATGTTGAAAGTTACTATACTTCAAATATTTTATTTTAGATAAAATTTTGTTTGGATTTGTAGCCACTTTACTAAATTTCATAATTTTAAGATCAATTCAATGTTTCTTGTCAATCGAGAACATTTGCTTTTCCTAGATTCTGTTGATAACATAGAAAGCCTAACTCTTAAGCTACAAAACACTGAATATATTTGCGTACTATTTAAAAAAGATTGAATACTAAGCAAAATTCTTTGTCGATTGGTAAAACTTATTATATATGTATGTCAACTTTAATAGAGTTTAGTCACACTAATCCCTGTGTTAATTTAAGACTGTCGATATCTGAAGATAACATTAAAGTTGAAATATAAGCTAAGCCATTGCTCATTAAGTTGGATTAGGGTGGGCAAGATATGAAAGTCTTACTCAAAAGCTTTAGATTATGCTATTTAGTTCAGAAAACTACAAAACCAATGAAAATGAGTTAGCCTCTAAATATGTCAAACACAATAAAACACATTTGCTTCATTGAATATAAAGAAAGTTTGCACAAATATACCTACTTTTCTCCCTTAAATTCATGCTAGATCAATGTACCTTGGGTCCTTGATCCACTTTACTAGCACAAATCCGCTCTACCATTTTGTGTAACTCCCTTCTCACTCACTCTAGAGGACTAAATTGCACTAGAAGATCACTCTCCTCACACACACTGAACACTCCCCTCGTACACTATTCACCCCTAACACTTCTTCTTGCTTCTCTAACTTTGAAATGGTTACAATAACTTCTTGATTGAGCTGTCTTGCTACGGTGCTCAAAGTGCAGTGCTGCAGTGTTCATAAGGCAATGTTGTGATACTGAGTTCTATGTCTACTTCCTCAATAGTTGATTTTAGTTAACACTGTGATGCTCTAGAGATGGGTGCTTCAGCACTTGAACTGGCACGACGATACTAGAAATATGCGCTAAAACACCAAGCTCTCTTAATTTTTGCTTCAACCTAAATATGGCATAGCACCGCGACATTTTTGAGGATGTCGTTGCGGTGCTACATGACAACAATGCGACACCTTGCCTCAAGAATCGTTTTGGTAAAATTCTCAACGTGGCACTAGGGCGCTAGTATTTTTAGTTCTCAAAACCTTCAATCTTCTTTTTTGATTGATAAAGACAATATTTATACGTGTAATTTTCATAGACATTTCAAATTACTTTTTATTTATTTTCTCACTCAATAATATGTCCAAGGAAGGAAGGAGCCACAATGATGTTGGACTAATCGTGGAATTCTGCATTAATTAATCCTAATTATTCTGTTGGTTGTGTTAAGATTTTCACAAGCTGAGGTCATTCTATAGGATTAACATCCTTTCTTATTTTCTTAAGGTTTATTCATGATTGGTTCTTATACCTAGAATTAGATTCTATTTTCCCGTAATGAGTAAAGTGTTGTATTAGTAGGTCAATTGTGGTCTCATGTTTAAATCTTGTCTGATTGAATAATAAATAAAAAAGTTACTATGAGCTTTCATACTTAAGCATTTTATTATGTTTTTATATTTATCCACCCACCATATTTGGTTTAAAAGCAAGTTTTTTCTTGTGAGATATTTGTTTGGTGCTAAATTTTTGGATCACATTATATAATATTATAATTGTTATGTACTTATAAAAATGTCAAATGACTTCCATATAAGTTGTTGGTGTAATCTTGATTTTCTTAGTTACTAAAAAAAATCTTAATGTTGATCCAACTTTCTTTAACAACAACAGTAGCAACAACAACAACTGAAAAGCCTTTATCCAGCTAAGTGGGGTCGTCTACATGAATCCAACCTTCTTTAGCATCCCAAAAAAATTCAACAACATCAATATCTTTGCTGATATTAAGTGAGAATCTATAAATATATTTTTTATTAGGTTTTCTCCACATTCATACAAGTTTGGCATAAATATCATTGCATTTTAATATCAAATACTTGGATACTTCAATTTGAACATTTTTTTTATTGTAGTTGTTTCTCTTCGTATTTTGACCGCAACTCTATCATATTAGATCTGATTTCCATTTTTAAAATAGTTGATATCATTACCTTAGCATTCTCTATAACTTTGTTGTTGAGCAATTTTCCTAATTCATCATCTATAGCTTGAAAAACATTAAAACTTGAGATATGCTACTGACCGCCTACTTTGAATTCTGAATTTCGGGTGCTCTGTGCATTCTTCACCCTGTTGACATATTGTAATTGCTATTCATATTAACATGAACTCTATTCAAGGCCACATAGGAATGGACTCTAACTTTTAATAATTTAAATTCTATGAGTAAGCTTGTTAGCCATGTATCATATATTCCTAGATATGCAAATGATTACTCTAGAAATTATGCAAATGATTACTCTAGAAATTAGGCAAATGATTACTGCTGTTTAAAAATAAAAATACATGTTGTTCATGGTATAAGAAAAATTTTGAACATTATTATTAGTGTCAAATGAGTCTTACAACTATTCCAATCCCAATCTAGCTAAATTTAACTCTGCACTCTCATTCTTACCATTAATAAAGGATTTATTCATCCCACCCTAGTCTTTAATGATTGTAAAAAGCAACAATCTGAGGATGAATATGATTAGTCTTGTTTCATTTTTGGTTTATGAATCAAAGAAAATATTGGTAGAAACAGCATTTTATGTTGCTCCATTAACCATGCCTAGAACTGAAGTGCCTCCTAGGACTTCTTTTGAATCTCAGAAACTATATTATGAAGAAAATCCTATAAAATTAAAGTATTAATGATTTAATGAGAGACCATGTTTTTCTAAGATGCTACTGAATTAGAACCACAATTCATTTGTAACCATTGAGAGTGCAAGCAAGATAGTTGTGATGATCTCATCGACTCGTTCGATGTCTTGATCACATTGAATTAACAAAATTTTTTCTCATATACTTTCTTAAGTGTAGTCTTCTTCTCTTCCTCACGTGTTTTCTCTTTCCTTTTTGTCAAGTCTTCTTTTTGACTATTAGATATGAACAACTCCGTGTATGAGTTCCTTGAGCTTTGCCTTGATGAAGTATCCTCTTAGGAGTGCACTAAATTTGTTTCCACAGCTTTGGTTATACGTTTTGATGTTGGAGTACACCCCTATTAATCTAAGTGATGAACCACTCATTGTGAAACTTTTTCTCACTCCCAAGATGACAGTCATTATTTTTATTTATGAAACTTTTGACTCTGTACAATATATTTCATTTTATTAGAATTCTGAAGGATTCAACTCTTCCTACTGTTTTTTTTTGTATATTAATATTTTTCTAATGAGTTTGCATTATTTAGCTTAAGTATACATTATTTTTATCAATAAAATCAACATAAACTTACATTGAACTTTTGGTAAGTATAACACTAATTGATATTACATAAGCGAGACTTTGAATTTAATAAGAAAAAGTTGGATTTTGTTAAAGCTAGGCTTGAATGATTTTCAACTATAATTCTTTAAAGGTTAAACTCCAAGCATTTGAGCTCTATAGAATTATAAGAAAGATAATAAATAATTTTTTTGTTGTTGATTTTCTTATAAGTGTTGGGGGTTTCTTAATGTTCAGTGTATTTGATATAGTGTTATGTCATTGACATATCTTCGATGTTTTGTTCACTTTATGATCGTATTAACTTGCAAGATAAAACTAGTTCATTTACTTCACCATCATTACCCCTAACTCCTCGAGTAATACCTCATTTGAGATGGTGGTTTCAAGAGTTTCGCACTCGATTTAGTATGCTTATGCCTTATTTAGATCATGGATCTACAATAACTCTGGTCCTTATTTACTCATATTTTTTAGCTTCATTTGAATTTGATTAAATATTTGAAGCTAGGGAGTATGATATAAGATCCTCTCTATTATTAGATTTATATTAGTTATGAGTGTTATATTTTATCCAACTATGGATTTTTATGATTTCTTATGTTTTTCCGTATTTTATTTTGGGATTTTTGTGCTTTTTTATTGATTTAGAAAAAGCTTATGATAAGTTTTCAAGAGAATTCGTTCGGAGAGTTTTAGAGAAGAAAGATATTGAGATGATTTATATTCGAGTTAGTAAAGGTGTGTATAATAGAGCAATTACTTGTGTTCGAACAAAAGGAGGATTGAGCAAGTCTTTTCCTATATTTGGATTACATTAGGGATCAACTTTAAGCCCATATCTTTTTTCTTTAGTTATGGATGCTCTTACTGGAAATTTACAGGAGGATGTACCTTGGTGTATGCTTTTAACAAGTGATATCCTTCTTGTGGATAAGACTAAAGATAGAGTTCAAGAAAAATTTCAATTAGAGGTTTATATTGGAGTCTTAATACCTGCGTTTGAGAAGATGTAAAGTTGAGTACATAGAATGTAACTTTAGTAGTAGTAGCTCTAGTGACAAAGCTGTAACTATGGTTGATCAAAAAAGGGGATATCTCAGGTGTATTGTTCAAAATGATGATGATATAGATGTGGACGTTATTAGTAAAATTCAAGTTGGTTGAAGTGGAGAAGTGCATCAGGTCTATTTTGTGATAGAAAAGTACCACTTAGACCTAAAAAAAATAATTTTATAAGATAGTGGTGAGTCCTGAATTGCTTTGTGGCGCATAATGTTGGTCTTTAAAAAAGAAGCATAAAACATAGTTAAGTGGTTCTGAGATGAGAATGCTTAGGTGGATGAGTGGCTTGACACTTGGGGACAAAATGCATAATGAATATATTCGTGATAGCTTTTTTGTAGTTCCGGTGGTGGATAAGATTAGAGAGGGTAGTCGTAGATGATTTGGAATATTAAATGTCAAACCATCTGATGATGTTAGGATAGTAGATGTTTTAGATTCGATTTATGTTAAGAAAGACAGAGGTAGACCTAAAACGTAAAAACTGATCTTAATATATTAGAATTAAATGATGATATGCGCTCAATCGGACACAATGGAGAAAAAGGATTCATATAGCTGACCCCACTTAGTGAGATAAAGGCTTGTTGTGGTTGTTGCTGTTGCTGCTGTTGTGTTTTTGGATCGTTTTAGGAATTTATTTATTATTAAGTAATTGTCTAATTTAATTGGTTTCCCCAGCCAATAATACTTAGAATGGTGGTTTATAATTGTCTATGAAACCTAAACCATATTTTCATTTCTTTACCGCTTTCTTTCAACTTCGTCACTTGACTCCATCTCATATATTTGACTTCACCACCGTTTTTTACCGCTCTACTATTTTTTTTTTTTACTTCCATCTCCCTAGCTTTAAATGGTGATGAGTGGTAATTGTGACCATTAGGTTATATGTCTCGTAATACCTTTTTAGGCATGATGTTTTTTTAATGACACGCTTTATGTTATACTTGCATTATTTTTATTCGGTTGTGTTCTAGAACATTTGAGTGTGAGAGTGCTCAATGTTGGATTGGGAATTTTACGGATTTTAAGGATGGGGATCATTATGTCAATGAACTATTCGTAGAAGTTAACTCCATTTATGCCCAACTATGCCATTAGTTGTATTAAGATTAAGAGTTTTGATTGGTTGATATGATATATTAAAATTCCTATGAGGCTACGTTGTGCTTCTGGTGTCTTAATACTAAGTTGGTTGGGCTTCATGCTTAATCTAGTTCGAGTAAAAAACTTATTGAAAAATTGGAGTTATCTTTTATAATTTTTTGGGTAATTGAAAAGGTGAAATGAAGATGCTCATAAATGAGTTTTTTCCCCCAAATTTCATGCTCACTGTTGATTACCACCTGCAGGCAATTTTAGCAATTTTTTTGCAGTACTTTTTCATTTTATTCTCTTTTAAAAAAGTATAATAAGATGGCAAGCTTAAGAGTTTAATCATGAACTCTCTTTTTGGATTCGGTTCTTCAGTTTTTTATAGTTAATGAATGCCACGCTAAAGAAGCATTGGTTAAGATGAATGTTAAATGCACTTTGTAGTTTTAACTATATTGTATAGTCTGTGATTTTTTGTCATCGATTGTTTTTCTGTTTTGAAACGTGTATAAGGATTTTATTAGGGCGGAAGCCTACTAATTATACATATATGCGCTATATGTAACTATGTATGGGTATTTGATATCTCTATGTATTGAGACTTTAAATTCTGCTGGAGCCTTTTGATTAGTATTTTATTTGAGTACTGCCACGGGTGACTTAATAGGCCCTGATAATTTGTATTTGTTTAGGAATTTTAAATTGCATCTTGTTTTACCCTGGTAGGTTTTTTTTCTCTTTTCACCTTTTTTTTCATAAAAGAAACTTATCTTTTTGTATTATGAAGAAAATATATTATCCTTTTTTCTCTCTTTATTTTTCCCATTCATACTTTCGCAAGAAATAAATCCTTTTTTTTTTTAATAGTTGAGATAGTCGATCATTGATGTTCACATCTTGTATCTAGAATTTAATTTATTCACCACCATCATCATCATCATCATTAAGGTCGTCTTTTAACTGTTCGGGGACATTTTTTTTTATTCATCTTAAATTTATCTAATTATTTTTTGTTTTTATTATCTTTAAAATGCAGTATCTGTCATTTTATTCCTTATAGCTTTATAAACCATCTATCTTAGCATTTTCATTTTCACCACACTCAAAATGTGATCCGTATAGTCTTGTTGATCTCAATACATTGTTATATAATTTATTTTTAATTATCAGTTATAATAATCCAAAGACAACTCTCATTTTAAGACAATATTTTATTTATAGAAGATCTGTCATGTATAACTTCATTCTTTTGTATAATAGATTTAATACTTTAATCTACCTTACACTTATGTTTCACTTAATTTACTAACTGTGTTGATCGATAGTTTTCATATCATATTAATTTAAGTTGTATATCATGTAATTAGGCTTGGCTCTACCAAATCTAAATTTCTTCTTAAAATTTTCTCCATTATGCTTTTTGTTCACCAAAAAAATAAGGATCATTACTTGTGTCATCTTGGGATAGCATAAACCAATTTACCTCTCGTGAAATGTTTTTTCAGCATCTTCGTAAGCACTCAATCACTGTAAAAAGCGCAATTTTACCTCTACTTGTTTTCTTATTATGATCTAAGGAAATTGTATGACTGCCATTAACTTTTTCTTTAACCAAATAGTTGTACTCTATACAAATAAACGATGCAGCACTTCCTCGCTCTCTTTCAGTTAGGTCTGCAAATTAGTATCTTCAGAATATTATTTCCTTCCACTATTGTGATATGCAATGCATTCTTTTTACTCATGAAGGCACGAGGACTTCGTCTGCTGGCATTTTCTTCCTCTCCTTCATTGCGAATACAAATAGGGCATTTTCTTTATATCACCCTACTCATTCCTATGTATTTACATATCTAACGCCTAAATTTTGTTTTTTACATTTATTCCACCAAAATCTTTCAATTCACACTAGAGATGGCATCATTTTATCTTTTAAAATGTGAAATATAAGTATGGTGATCTGTATGTAAAAATTGAAGTTATATATTAGATATGTAAATAAACAAGAATTTAGTGGTGTGCTTGTAAATCTTCCAAATACATATGCATGTTTCCTGTGAGTCAGTCTAAATTATACTTGAGTTTTGAAATTGTGCTCGTGCTAATAACAACCGCACGTCAATCACACAAGCTCATTTGTTCTAACGATTCATCTTTCAACGGCTTCACAGGTTGAGGACCTGCTTAAAAATTACGAGAATGTCTGCACCCTCCGTCTGAGGATGCCGATCTCATCTGATTTATTGAATCCTCGCAATTTTATCACGAAAATCACTCGATATGAGAAGGTCGTTAACATCCCCAACTCAATGACAATCTTGGATGAACTTCTGCCTATCTCAATAGAAATGGCAAAGAGGAACCTCACTGGGATCTGGAACTTCACCAACCCCGGTGTTGTAAGCCATAATGAAATATTAGATCTTTACAGAGAGTATATAGATCCAACCTTCTCCTGGAAAAACTTCACCCTGGAAGAGCAGGCTAAGGTGATTGTTGCTCCCCGGAGCAACAATGAACTGGATGCTACCAAACTGAAAAGAGAATTTCCAGAGATTCTGTCTATTAAGCAATCACTGATAAAATATGTCTTTAGGCCAAATCAGAAGACCTCTGCTGCTTGAAGAATTTGAAATTTGATGTTTCATTTAGGTCACCAACAGTGAGGATCTTCAGTTAAGTAATAAGGTGCAAATTGTGCTTTTATCAGCATTCATTTCCTTGTAAAATGTTATGGATTCAGGAGGCTCAATGGGTGCAATTGTTCCTGCTGCTATTTCCTTTACAACACAAGACTGTTGTTGTTGTTCTTCTTCTTGTTGTTGTTGTAGATTTGGCATTCTATCTGAATGTCGTTTACAGCTATGTCAGCTTTTGAACATTAATGTACTTTTATTTTTGTTTTAATTCAAATTTTGTTGAATCACGCTTCTAGTTGATCATTGAACATTAGTGTCATTAGAGGCAGATATTATTAAATTGTAAATTTTTTGGCAAGTTATGACATGAAAATATTTTTATATTTTTTATATTATTAATATCAATATGTAATTTTCTACTATTTTTTATCTAAAGGATTTAAACAAATTTTCTAAACTTTAAAAATCAAACATAATGAACCATTTTATAGATTAGATTAATTCAAATTTTTAGATTGAATGAATAAGATGATCTCGTCAAAATCAAAATAAAGTTTGCATTAAATCCAACCATTTAGAATAAATAGCATTCCTCAAGAATAGGTTTATGAAGAATCAAGGCCATTGAAGCTGGAAAATGAATTAATTTTGTTAAATTTTGCATATGTAGAATCATGAAATGTTCATCGAGTCACACTGAAGGAATGGAACTGAAGGAATGGAGCATTGGTCAGATGAGATGAATAGGAAAAGAGGATTGAGTCAAACATAAATAGAATCAATTATTTGGGAATAGATCTAGTAGACTAACCTTGCAAAGGATTCGATAAATTATATGAATGTCCCTCATTTAATGAGAATGTTACAATTATTTACGAGTCATTACACATTTATATTTTTATAACCGAATTGGGAATATATTGACCATGTAACCGCTATTAGCGTTGTTCCGTATCTATAACTGCCAGGCATTGTTTCGTATTTGTAATAGCTTGGCTTGGTCACGCGATATTTGTTCGATCAACCAGAAAGTCATTTGACTGATTGACTATCTCTGGTCACCTTTTCCGAGAAATCCATTGTGAAGACTCAGTATTCTCCCAAAAGATTATTCCATTAGGCAGAGGGTCATTACCGTAATCTAATGGGGAGCCCACATTTTGTCAATGAATCTATATAGGAGTCCTTGTTAGGTAATTGTTAGTCTTACAAATGCCCTTTTGTGTTGGTTAGATCGTTATCAGCATTGGTGCGTGGCACTTCTTGATTCGATCAGACAAATATTTGGTTGCCCTAGAGTTTGGCCGACCTCGAGTGTTACCGAATTGCTCGGTGTTTTGTTGATTTCTTTGTGTGATCCGCTGGATCACTTCGACATTCATGTATCCATATTTC